>OZ026625.1:16937178-16961178 GCA_964020975.1 Hermodice carunculata
ATAATTTGAGGCAATAGCCCTTTCCCATTTTTATGCGCACATGTGGAAAGCAAACAGAACGCCTAGTAAGCAAACCAAGCTCAACATATCCATATCACGGAAAATACATAGAACTTCGTCTGTTTGGCAGGCAATTACACAGAAAAAAGTTAATCTTGTAGGCACATTAACAGCCAAGGCCATACCTTCATAAAAGGATATTTGTGCGATATTGAACAATGTTAGTTAAGTGTGAATGAGACTATAATAGGATAATTTCTTTTGAAGAGATTCCTAATTTGGTGTTTTTGTAAGCCAGATACCAGATGATAAACAGTGGGATGTCCACAGATGAAAGGGCACAGAGTCAATGTTGTGTTCATTCAATTTATTTGCTGCAGTGGTGAGATGCTGGAGCTGTCAGATGACCCATTCGGGGTTTGCATGGGGGGATGTTGGCAGTTTAATTGACAAAATAATTTTTCTGGGTCTATTTGTCACGGACCAGCTGGGTGTGCGACGTCACCTGCCAGTCATTTCTCAAATTTGACATTTCAGCGAATATGATTGAATAATTTGCTGTATAAATTACATTACATTATGAGATCGTGTAGAAACACGACAGTACACCACCCATGTGGGCTGGTACTGCATATGCAACATTGACTAACTTGAAGACATCAATGTGGTATTTTACCATTCATTATTTGAAAAAAGAAAACAAAAATTCGGCCAGAGCTCTTTGGTGCAAATGGCAAGTGGAGTATCCAAATTCCATGCCAGGGCCTCTTTATATACCGCTTTTCAGGCCTTTAAATCTGTAATACGTTCAACAACCATACACTCATATAAATAAAGTGTCAACCTTAAAAACAGTTAGATAGTATTTTATGTATTAGCATATTATAAAAAACCCGCATTAAATCGACTGAAAAGTCAAACATTATTTTAGCCATGTCAATAATAACCTTACACTCCCAAGCAACAGAAGATGTATAATGATTGATTTAATGTAACGTCTAGTAAACACTTTATGCATGCACATTTGTCTTCTATATCAAATCATCTTGAACTGTATTAGGTATATTGAGGTAATTTACCATGTTAAAATTGAAATCATCACGTTTATTATATAAATTTAGAGATCAATAGTTAAAAAAAAAATCTTATTCACAAATCAGCACCCGACATGGTGAGCAAAGCAACTTACAGCAAACAAAAAAACAAAAACCAAAAACCAAAACAAAGCCAAAAAAACAAAAACAAAAACAAAAAAAAAAAAAAAAAAAAAAAAACCATCGGAGATCCCTGAATTACCAAAACATCAATATTAACATTCTAATACCGATGTGAAATAATAAATGTTGTCCTCGATTTCAGACCGGCAATCGCTCATAAAAGGCAACTAGTGGTTTTAAACAGGTTCTCTCAACCGTTGAAATATTCTTCATTAACTGCAGACTTGATTTTTGTATTCCAAGAATATATAGGCCAAACCACTTAACCACCACCCCCCCCCCCCCAAAAAAAATATATATATATATATATATCAGTTGCGCCAAAGATGGTAAGACATACGGTAGGTCTGCACTTTTGGTTTTCCTGACTGGGCAAGCAGCTAAGCTTACAAAAAAGAAGAAAGTAGGCCTACATCGTTTCCGTGATATTTTCCGGTGGTAAGTCAAAATATAGCATATAATAATAAATTCAATTTCCAAACGTTTCTTTTATTCCTGCAACGTCTTTGTTCAATCAAGCACACCTTGCCTTTAAAACCACCATTTCTAAACCAGATAACAACATGAAGGCAACAGATGATTTGATCTAAAATCCAACATGGCTGTTAACCTTATCACTGAAAAGTGCGGAGGAATTGTGGTCAAAAAATAATACTGCTTGAATGCTATTTTCAGTTTCTTCCCATCTCCTGTGTTTGATGGAAAGATAACGAATCTTTTAGCTTCCGACATTGATACTTAATCTGACCTGTGTAAACCACTTCATTTGAGGTGTACATCAGTGCTTTTCTCTGCTGACCAAACACTGAAACTGGATTTAATTCCTTCCCCCTACCCAAACATACTTGCTGAACCTTCCTCACAAACTCTAACCTTATACATTTTCAGCATACATGAAGGTTTGGGAGAAAATGAAGACATTAATGATGTCACTGCCCATAAAAAAGAAAAAAGAGCTGCTATAAATCAGCTATATAGCCGCTGTAACGTGGCAACCTTTTTTACGTCCTCTATCACAGATAACGGAATGTTCAGCCTTGATCTCACAGCATCAATGTTACAGAAAATAAGCCAGAGATTGAGTCAGTTCTGTTATATATTGAATTCCTAAAAGAACAAATTCCAGTTTTTCCGCCTATGCATACTCTGATCCCACCATGTGATGGGAATTTCCCATTCAAAGTACCACGATATAAGATCTTTTTGTGTTGTGGCTTTACTGCCATGAATCAACTATCATTCCCGGTGCTTTTGATTTCAGTTGCTCAGAATAATGCTGAATTTCGGAAGCACTTCTACAAATTCGAACCACAAGTTTCTTTTGTAGGAAAAGTTTTCAATGTGTGATATTCAATTCTAGGCGACCCAACAACACATTTTATGAGACACGAATAATCCAGGCGGAAAATAGGGGGCAATATCAATATGATACAGTGAACATTTTAGTTGTGGCCGGCCATCTTGAACTGCATGCCAAATTTTGAGTGGCCATCCGGGGTGCTTATAGGAGGAGGCAAGGCAAATAAGGAGCAATATCGATAAAATTATGGTGGGTTGTGTAGGCATTTGGCAATATTCTAAATGTAGTGCTAACATTGCCTTCATACTGCATTTTTAGTCCTTTAACATACAGTCTGTTCAGAGGGACGTAACCACATCAAACTGATGAAGCGAAATGAAACTGCCCAATTAGAATGCTGGAGAAATGTTACCTTGGTAACATTTAGTATTTCCCAAGAGATGGTGCATCAATTGAAATAACATTAAAAGTCAGTATATCTCTCATTTTTTCATCAGCCAGTGAGAATGCTCCATTTTTTGTTATCTTGACAACCAGCCACATTAGCCTTTACAGACCAGCAATGGCAACTAGAGGGGAATGACAGCTACACATTCTGAAAATATGGTCAAAATTTAGGACTATTAAAATGTGATGGGCTTAAATGCTTTAACTTTTTTGAATTTGGTAAAAAGGTTCAAACTCTAGGCATTTTCAAAATATTATTCTCCTAATTGCTTTCACTGTTAACAAAATGCATCTGCTTTGAACAATAAAATGTTTATCAATATCAGATGCGTTTACTTTTGTTTTCATTTCAATTTTTGTTGCAGAAACACAGAATGGGTAGTAGTAATTAGGATACATAGATCATCCGGTGCTTAATCCAGTGTTCTTCTCAGCCTGGACCCCCCCCCCCAGGTTGTTTCCTTTTAAAGCTCGAGGAGGATCCAGAATACCGCATTTAGCATAGGATAAACTCTAATTATGGCATCCTTCTTGCATTTCAGAGCAATTTTCTTCCCCAAAACCAGTGCCCAGATTCTGTTCAAACTCGGTTGGAATATACCTTTTGTGGGTCTCTACCAAGCTTGTTCAAATGGTCACGCTCTAGTTTTAGGGGTTTAAATGAACTCTCCGAAACTGCAATGCCAAACGCATCATAATGATTTTTTTTCTTTATACAAATATTTGCGTTTTCACTATTTTTGACTTCTTTAATACTTAGACTCAAATTGTGCTAACATTTGCTGGAAATGTAGCTTGAGAGAGGGTTAAACAAATCTGTTCAGTTGGTGGTGATACTGTAGTTTGCTGATTTTAATGATTTTTTTTGTTTTGGTTTCAATTCTGGTATGTTTCGGTAAATGTATGCATTCTGTTTGATAACCATGTAAGTCAAGGTGCATTGTTCGAAGCTCATTTCCAATCACGGCGGGCCTACTTCATCTTGCTTTATTCATCATAGGTCAGCTGAGCATAGGCTAATCAGAAACCTCTTGTTATGTATATGATATACCAGCAACACAGAATGAATTTTTCCGTGGTTTTTTTTTTTTTTTTTTTTTTTTTTGTGTGTGTGGTTCTTTTTCGGTTCTTTTCCAGAAATTTTGGAGGTCGCCGTAACACCATGAAACTTCAACTTTGGAATAGTTGGTCCCGTATGCATGGAATTTACTCTACGTATGTGCAGTAAATGGTACTGTGACTCTCCCTCTTGTGACGTCATCCTGTGTGACGCAGGTGGCCAAGGGAAAAGAATCAAAGAAAAAAGAGAGAAAAAAAGTAGATGAGGTGGAGGAGACCATGGTTATCTTCGTCAGCTTGTGCTGCCATGTTTGCCAGGATGAGAGCCGGGGCAAAGGGCCAACCACACTCTCTCTCGTAACTATGTCGGGACGCTAGTCCTGGATATACCCCCCTGCACTCATCGCGTGTAGTTTCCCCTCCCCTCAAAAAAAACAAGTTTCCCTCACACACACCCTATCCCCGCCTCTAACGCTCAGGCTTTTCCCACGGGACATCCCATGGGAGCCCTTATAAGGCCTGCCATCGTTCCCTTTCCTCCATGCACTATGAAATTATAATTTACCTTGTTGCAAATTTACACCTACAACTCATTTCCTTTTTTCCCAGCATCCTACCGGGTATTCCTGTACACTTTAAATACCCTTCCTGCCTCCCACAAAGCCACCCTTCAAACTAAAAACCCATGCTACACGTTCCTCTTCCTCTTAACACCAAACTTCTTCCAGACCCTTGTTACAATAGTGTTCCCTGTGCCACTCTCTGACAAAACATTCTCACATCTCTCAATATGCAGTTAACCACAACAGCCAATGATCCACTGTCTCATCTGCCTCTTGTCTACATACCTTTCATTTTTCATTGGTACTTGTTGTCCACTTCTGTTTTCTCTTTTCTAGATTGATCACTCCTGTCGTACTTTGAAAAAGTAGCCTGGATCCCTTCCCTTCATTCTAATGCACACTCTTCCTTTGCTTTACCATTACCTTTTATGCTTTTAATGTACTCTTTCCCCTGACTCCTTTTCGGCAGTTCTCCTTCAAGCCATCTGTACCAGTCTTATCTATATTCACTTTAGAATTGTCACCCTTATTTTTATCCTTTCAATTCATATCTCTCGGCTAACTTTTCTATGTCTTTGATCCACCTTGTTTCTTCCTTGACTATCTCATTGTCAATTTGTCTGCGCCATCTGTTTTCACTTACTGCTTTTCGATACCCCCAGTACTTTAGCTTTGCTTTCGCAATTCTGTCTGTGATTTTATTCCATCCCAGCTCTCCTAGGACTGCTTCTGTTGCTGTACATGGTTGTGCTCCCAGTATCTATTTCCCCATCTTATTCTATGCTTTTTCAATTCCCTGGATATCTTCCTCACAAACTGAAATCACACCTAAGCCATATGTCATCCGTGGTATTGCAGCTTTATCGCATAATACCCTTGCTGTGTATGCTCTGTTGAAACTGTTCAGTACCGCAGCTTTAATCACCCTCTTTCATGCGATTCACTTTCTCTTTAATTTCCTCCACCTTATAACTGCACATGTCTTTACCCGTTGCTTTTATCTGAGTTCTGGATATATTTGGGATTGTTACGTAATGGGCTCATTTGAAATTTTACATCTAAAATGTAGTTAAAGGCAGAGGAGGTGCCATTCTAACTGCTATCCATATTTTGTGAACCATTTCGCATCTCAGCAGTTTTAATAACATCGTAGTAATTTCAGATAAACTAGCCAGGACTTTAAACTTGTTCGTCTTGGATATCATTATGACTGTAATAGACAGGGCATTTCAACTTCCATTATCAGATGGTGAGCATCAGTGCGTCTCTGTAGGGCGTGTTCCGGACGATGAGCGTACAGTGACATATTGTAAACTTGAGTAACAGCTTTTTTCAGTGCAAAAGTTGTTGACCACGACCACCTCTGTAGAATTATTGAAGTTAAGACTAGCCATACTATATGTATGTTTTGAAAAAAAAAATCTTAAATAATGATGGCAATTTAAGAGAGCTGGACATTTTTGAAAATAAAGAGATAAAGGGCTCCGAACGGAATCTGATGACTTACTTCCAAATAGATTCTCACCGAAACTAACATCCCCATGGCTACATGGTAAAATTTATGTTTCGGTGTTTTATATCCCCTGTTACAGACAAACACTGTACTAAAAGGGTTTCGATGTTTCCTGTACAAAGGGAGAACTTTTTAAGGTAGGTTGTATTTGAACTGATAACATGAGGAATAAATGCAGTTTTGGTGCAAAACACATTATATGAAGCATAAATAAAAATTAATGCAGAGAACCCAAGTCTCTCGTGGGCCCAAGAATATGTGATATAAAATATGTTTGATCAGGTGAACTTTCTAAAAGTAATGCATAAGCAAAAGATCTGCTTGCCTGTATTTCAAAGACCCGTGTGTCATAGCTGCCCAAGTTAGGGCAACCCGCAAACCTGGAACTCAATTTAAAGATATGTGTTTTTACGATGATCTCTTAGGCCTTTCATCCTCAGATGTCGGCATTACAGTGGCCCACGATTCGAAACAAAACGAAGACGTATGTCTGCAAATAGACATCGTCCTAATGAACTCTTTTACCAATTATTTACCTTATTTATCAATTTCTCTAAAAAGACCTAGAGATCTCTCTTAATCATTTATCGATGAGGCACTGTACTATAAACTATGGGTTTTTCTCTACTTGAGAGTTTAAATTTGATAAAATAATCATATTTGCCGAACAATATAGAACAAATGCCAAAATGGCACCCCATAAATATGGATAAGGCATTTTGTTGTAGTCAGTCCACTCGTTTCGACTCCAGCAGCCTACAGGTAGATGGGACTGGCAACGGGAGGGGACTGAATCAGATTTTAACTTGTATATAAAAAGAAACTTTATTTATAATTTATAATAAAAATATCCTTTTTTGAAATGGTAAAAATGCAAATACTAACGTTAGCAGAAGCAGGTCATTTCCACTCTGTTCCTGCAAGATCCTGTGACCTCAACCCCAAAGGCTCAATTGCGAAGCACTCTAATGGTATAAACATGTGCAAATATTAATTTGAATACATAACCTCGCATCAGATTACAACGTTGCATTGTAGGATCATCCGTCGTAATTTTACATGGGCACATAAACACTTTCAAATCATCTTGGCTACGTATTCTGATGGTAGATTCGTAAAAGAGAGTATAGGATGTCATGCATGATACAGCCAATACAGCTGCAAAAAGTATAATTTTAGATGACAAATATCTCTAGAAAAGTGTCTATTACTTCAGAGTGCACTACTCTGCCGTGAAATCCATTCATTTTCTGCCTTGACATGAATAATCGCTGATCAAATGAACTCGACTTAAAATACAGCAGAGATGATGGATTAAAATAATATTTTGGAGTTACACCCATGGTCAATGAAATGCAAGGTACGATTTAGCTTATTATTTAAAAAAACAAACTCCAAATAAACATATTTATGCATTATATTTGTGAAGTAGAAAAATAAAAACTGAATAAACTTAAGAACCATTTTCTTGCCTGTAACTTTTGTTTACGCCATCTGGTGGCTATTTTACCATAAAGCAATGAGCTGTATTTGCAATGTCAGTAGGACCTTATAGCATACAGGGGTTGACAGGCTGCAAGCTTATAACCACAACCAACATAAACTGTTTTCATTCCTTCCGTGTGTAGACACTGTCCATCATTATTTTTCTACAAGGAAAGATATTTGGCAATAACCGAAGGAATTAATGGAAACTAATCAGATTTTCATGGAATAAAAACATGATGCAATTTATGAGACACCTTATGTATTTTTGTTTTGTTTTGTTTTGTTTTGTTTTGTTTTGTTTTGTTTTGTTTTTGTTTTTGTTTTTGTTTTTGTTTTTTTATTTTTTGTTTTGTTTTGTTTTGTTTTGTTTTTGTTAGTGCTCATCCAAAAGTAACATGTCACAGAACAGAAATGTTCGGACGCTTTGCTCCCCAAATTTAGAAATAAAACCGTTCTGGAAGATTTCCTGTAGAGAGGTATTTAACTTCACCACCCCCACCTGTACGCCTCGCACCCACCACACCCGAAAAAAAAACAAAAAACAAAAACAAAAAAAAAAAAAAAAAAAAAAAAGAAACAAAAAAAAAAAAAAAAAAAAAAAGAAGAAGAAAACAAACAAACAAACAAACAAAAAAAAAGGACAGCGACATGAAATTACACGTACAGGGTAGACTCACGAGAGCCTCTGCAGTTAGCTCAGTTGAAAGCATTTTGGAAAGGCTCTGAAGAATGAAAGTAACGCCCCTGCACACTTAAATACAGTATGCTGGTGTGGTTTTGCTTTGTTTTATTTCTGCTTGTTTTTATTATTTTTTTTTTTTTTTTTGTTTTGTTTTTTTTTTTTTGTTTTTTTTTTGTTTTTTTGTTTTTTTGTTTTTGTTTTTTTGTTTTTTGTTTTGTTTTTGTTTTTGTTTTTGTTTGTTTGTTGTTTTTTGTTTTTGTTTTGTTTTTTGTTTTGTTTTTGTTTTTGTTTTTGTTTGTTTGTTGTTTTTTGTTTTCGTTTTGTTTTTCTTTTTTTTTTGTTTGTTCTGGTTTTCGTTTATGGTTGGGATTTTTGGTTCGTGTTTTAGTGTATCGTCTTTGTTTTGTTTTTTCGCGGGGGGGGGGGAGAGGATCACGAAAAACATTGTGGAAATAGTAAAGACGATATGGGGCACCAACACAGTTTAATATGGACATTCTACTCATGGAAGGAAGACCAGTGTGCTTCATTTCAGATTTTCCTTCGAGTTTTGAGCAAAATTTTATCATTTCTCAATCAGTGCTTGTTGTTAATCTCACATTAAAGACTTTAGCAGAAAGACTCACAAGTTCATGCAATTAAGAAAAAATATTTACAGTGTCAACATGGTTTTATTGTGTCATCGGCAAAGTGGGACATAAATATTGATGGAAACCTTACTGGACACATAGCTTTATTTAGTTCAAGCATGTGCTTTAAATTTAGAACCTTCTTTCTAAATATAGAATCCAGAATTTGTTTTACATTGTTTGCGTATTGGCGGCTGAAAAAGGGACAAGCAGCGACCAATGTTTATGTTTGTTTTGAATTGAAAAGAAACACATTGGCTATAGCTAATTATACGTCCTTCTAGTGTAGGATCAAATGTTCAATTATTCATGCATTAAGTATTACATAAAAGAAATTGAACAAAATAGACAGCTAGATTTTGCAAATAATAGTAGAGTCCACTGTTACACAAGTGAACCCTATATTTGCAGAACCTAGTTATTGCGCTTGGACTCCTTTCATGACAAACTTGATAACCTTTCGCCGCTTTAAAAATTTTACATATTATTAGACTAAGCATTTTTACATTATGAATATCGCCTATTTAGCTTGCAATCATCGAATGTCTTGTATGACATCATAAAGGTGTCATATGGAACCTGAAAATATGAGCATCGCAGTACTGTCCCATGCAATACAGGTGAATTTAAAACATTGTGCATTTGTTCTAACGTTACATAATTGCCAAAGAATGACATTTTTTCTACAAAGAAAGCAGTCCACCTGGGCCGGAATTATTAAATATTTCCTAGTGCGACCAGAATATATGTAAAAACGTCATGTTCTTAACTGAGAGAGAAATTTGAATAGTTATTCTGTCTTAAATAGTATTTTACTTGACTTTAACCTTTTGTGAATGAATCAACAGGTTTTTTTGGTGCACCCTATGGTTGCATTATCACTCAGCCAGATTTTTCAGGCAACACAGACAGCAATTAAGTATAAGCGGAGTATGACTTGGCAGGCAACGCGAACAACCTTTTACCCATGCTCGGTATTTTCCAAGCAAGGCAAGCAACCATGTAGTTTAGGTTTTGTGTGTTGTCAGAAAATGCAAGCAACCATTCATTCCAGTCTGCCCACGGCTTCCCCACCTATACAAGCAGCCATTTATTCAAGGCGCAGAACGATTTGCTAAGGAGCACGGAAGAACATTCGTTCTAGGCTAAGCATGCTGCCACACAACACAAGTGGCAAATTTGTATGTGCATACATTTATCAAATAACATAATAGTTTGCCTGTATATTCCGTCATTTCTTCATCCATTTTATTCAGCAACAGTGTGTGTGTGTGTGTGTGTGTGTGTGTGTGTGTGTGTGTGTGTGTGTGTGTGTGTGTGTGTGTGTTCACCTGAATGCAAAACCTAACAATTATAATTCTGTGTGCCGGCTTTATGAACCGCATGTTAAACTAATCCTGAATAACCAGCGTACATTTGCAGCTGAGGTATTCAACTTACAATGAGTATTTCAATCACATGCACCGAATTTACGTTCACTCACTTTAATGTTTCTTACAGACTAGGGAAATTAAATACGTGAAATTCCATACGTTGACAGTAAATAACATTAGCACAAAAGTTCATCTGTCCAGTTATGTCACTGAGGATATGTAATCCAACTCCTGGTCACAGTTAAAAAAAGAAACAAACACCACACAAAACGATTAAAAAACTTTCTATTTAGCATAAGAACGTAAACACAGAGCTGGATTTTTTCCTGACAAACGCGGACCGGTTCAGTTGAATGAAGTGTAAACTCCATGGATCTGCGATACGTGCAGTTAGATGTTAACCCACTTCAACCACACAGCTTAAAGACTAGGGATTTGACAATAATTAGCGTTGAAGAAGCCTTTTCCTCCTGTACGTTGTTTTGTCCCCAAACGGCAGCACAATGAGTTTGATCTTGTAATGTGGATACGTCGCATAGACAGAGTTCTTTGGACAAACAGACGCTTGACCTGCAGGGAAGGCCTTGGGTCCAGTTGCAAAGTACATGCATCGCCATTTGATGAGGGAGAAATTATCACTTACCCCAACATAGTTCTAACTCTGGGCTTTCCCCTCATCGTGACGTCATTCATGGCTGCTTTCCTACATGCAGTGGATACGATTTGCAGTGTATCGCAAGATTTCCTTGATATAGGGTTTTCAATGGCTGCAGCGTAATCAGGCGGTTATGAGTAATACTTACTTACTACCACCAAGGGCTGCCCTCCAGAGCAATCGTCTTTTCGCCTTACAAACTCTGCATTTGCGGCACATCCACATTAGATATATTACATGTAAACATAAAGTTTGTACTTGATGAAATGACAAAACAACCCGAGAAAATGACGTCTCCAAGAATAGACAATACTTTGTAAGGGCAAGCAGCCATCACAATAGGTTTACATCAAATCCTGTTAATATTTACAATCTATCTAGTTCATGTAACTTCTTAAATTATAAGGAGCAAACTTATTGTGTTCAAATAAAAGCCAACATATGTACCATTGTCTGCATTATTATCATCCAAAATACCGATGCAAAGAAAACTATTCCTGTTATGTACAAAACAACAGTGGAAGCAACGATGATCATACAAGAACGGGTAAAAATAATAAAGATACTTTATTACTCTTGCTAATTTCATTAATATTATCTCTGCATGCCGGTTTTCCGCTCATGTAACGATATCTTCTTCCTGATTCTATACACTGTCGTAATAGTCTCAACATTTTTCTGTTACTTCATGCCCGATACGATCTTCCTCTCTGTGCACAATGTTGCAATAGTATAAATATTTTCTTTATATACATTTCGCTTTAATTTCACTCTTAGATTTTGCACATTTTTGTTGAATGGTGTAGAAGTACCGTATGTTCTTTACCATACACATTTAATCCTTCTGTTGGCATACTTATAGTACCACCCGATATCCTGACATAAACGTATCTGTATTATGTCATTCTAGCTATCTCAAGTGCCCCTTTATATATTATTCATGCTGTACGGGAAGGTTTAGATTGTCATATCCAATTGGCTGCTAACAAAACACTTCATTATGAAAATTTGAGCAAATATTTTCGCATAATTAATGGCAAAGTCACCACCGCAATCAATATAAAACCATTTCTACAAACGTCAGAGATAGTGTGGCAGCAGGAATATTGTTTCGTAAAATATTGTTTATTGAGACGCTTTAAGTTTGATATGCCAAAATATCGATTCAATGTCAAATTGGCTGTTGCCAACTGACTTAGATTCAACCGCGTCTGCTTCACATTGTAAGAAAATACCTACCAGTTGCAATGATCTAACTATTTAGTGTTCATAAAGCTTGCTATAACCTCTTCTGTAATTATCACAAGTGACTTTTTGTCCAGCATATCTAATGAAAATTGCGCCAATATTCATTATGTAATTTCCCAACACAGATCAGTAGATCTGGCCTATAGCAGCTACTTTTGTTGTCCTTGGAAAGCAAAAGGTGCATAATCTAAAAATAGATTCTATGTTGCACAGCCAATTCTCCTCCAGCTGCCTCAACGGCATCTGCAGAAGGATTGCCAAGTATAAAAAATGGATGACGTGTACCTTGTGGACTTTCCATCTATTGCGTCATAAAGAAGCTTGAAGACGAGTCATAATGAGGAACATACCTTGTTATATTCAATCAGTGAGAGCCTGTGCTTTAACTGCCATCGGGTTAACGATATTTTCAATTAAAATAATGATCTTATTAATTCCATACAACATTCAATGTCTATTCATAGCTGTTTTGGACATTGCAATACATGTATTTTCAACGTTGTTCACATGTACAAAGACTGCCATGCAAGAAGGATTCAAATAGGGCTCTGTCCTGTTTCCCTATCGTTTTACTGAATGAAAATATGTTTAAACCAAGACCAGCATACACCAATGGGCAGCTATACACTAATACACGTAAGCAATAAGGAGACCACAGATTTTGAACACTAATATTGGGAAATATAATTGATATGAACATACTTATTAAACGAAGGTGTGACCCGTTTTGATATGAAATAACCACGCTTAAATTTACATCTAGAAAAGTATCAAAGAAGCATTTACAAAACCTTTAGTGTGTGTGTCTCAGCATCGCAACATCTATCATGAGGAATTCTGAAGCATACGGCAAACTTGTTCGCATTGAAAAAAATAGTTGGTGTAGATTTCAGTTAAAAGGTTTTGGCGCCAAGTTTTGACTGAGTCAACACATATCCTCCTTGCCCTTTGGGGGCATTTTACCCAAAACGTGGCTCGAAAAGCTTGAATATACTTTGTTGTGGTTGCCCAGGGCCAACGAAACGTAAAAGTTTGAATGATTGACAATTTTACATTTCGGCAGTTAATTGAGGCAAAGTATCAAATAGAATACTTATTTCATCCTACATGTACCTATAAAACTTGGAATGGTTATGTTGGACCAGATCCATCACGGCAACAGCTGGTAACTGATTCTCAAATTATGAGTGTAAGGTTAAGCATGACACACTTACTCCGTTACTTCGGCATTCACTCGTTCCCAATTCAACATGATTATGATATACCAGGTGTAAATGTCAAATATTTCTGTTTTTTTTATCACCAACGATAATGATAATAATAATAATAATAATAATAATAATAATAATAATAATAATAATAATAATAATAATAATAATAATAATAATAATGATAATAATAATAACAATGATAACAATAGCAAAACAATAATGGTAAAAAAATAATAATAATAATAATAATGATAAAAATAATAATAATGATGATAATAATAATAATAATAATAATAATAATAATAATAATAATAATAATAATAATAATAATAATAATAATAATAATAATAAATCTGTCAAGAGTTTTGTAAGGTGCACTGTTGTCGCAGTTCCTACAGGGTTAAAATGCAAAATATGAGTTTTATAGTAAGTCTGTACAACGCAGATATAATGTGTCGACAAAAAATGAACGTAAGAATAATTTCACAGTTTACCTTTTGTATCTATTCTTCACAAATAAGGAAGAGATGTAACCAACTTTGTGACTTCAAATATGTTTCGACATTTGCGAGCATTGAAAATAAATATGATGTTCAAATAAGTTTGGTAAAGATCTTGCATGCTGGCATTCGATGCAAGATTAACCTGAAGTCTCCTTTGACTTTGTTATAATCACAATTTGCTTATTTTCTTCAACCTTCAATTTCCACACAAGAACACTTCTGCAGTTGTCATCACACGGTGTCATTGTTTGTCCAATAGCGCCTCCAGTGTTCAGTTGAAACTTCTACTCGCCACCATTTGAGAATTACTCATAACCATATTGGCGTTAGTCAGAACCATCAGATAAATTAGTTATTTGCGTTTCAGTTCCGTCACCCCGTAGAAGACACGTGCGGCAGGACAGAACTTTGTTGAACGCTTTTTTGAAAGACGTGTTAAAAAAGTAATAGAGGAATGGATTTAAGGTCGAATTAACGTAGCCCAGCCAAATTGCTACCGTGAAGACGTAGAAAGGTATATTGTAGCCTATAAATGGGTCGATGATGTTACAAAGGAAAAATGGAAACCAACACAGAATGAATGTTCCCATGATGATTGAAAGCGTCTTCGCCGCCTTGGTCTCGGCTTTTAAGTTCTTGCCACCTGGTTTTGCCATCGCTACTTCCAGGCTCCGTATCTGCATTGCTTGTCTCCTGGCCTCTCTATAAATTCTGATATTGACGCAAATCATGAAGATTGTGGGTACGTAAAAAGCAACGAATGAACAAACAATTGCAAAAGGAATATTAACCAAAAAATTACAAACTCTGCCATCAGGTGGCGTTCTGCAAGCAATCATGTCTTCAATGCCAATAGTATTCCACTGGGCCAAGATAGGTAACCATGATATCAAAATTGGGACAGTCCAGCAGACAAGTAGCGAAATACCAACAGTTTTCTTCGTGATTCTCTCGTGATAGAAAAACGGGTTGCAAATGGCAAAATATCTGTCCATAGCTAAAAATGAAAGGTGAAAGATGGAAGATGTGGTAAGCATAATATCTAGGGACGTCGTTATCAAGCAAAAAGTTTGTCCAAGGTCCCAGGTTAAGTTGGTAACTTGCGCGTACGTCCCGAATGGCATCACCAACAGAGCGACTAATGTATCCGCAACTGCCAACGAAACGACAAAATAATTTGTCAATGTTCGCAACTGGTGGAAGATTATAAAGGAAGATATAACAACAAGGTTCCCAATCACTGTCACCACCATGAAACAAAAGAGGACCAGTCCTATCGCTGCTGCAGCGCCCCTGCTATAGTTGATAGGCGGACCCGAATCCGGCGGACACATCGAGGTTGGGACCGTTACGTTGAAAACGATCGATGACATTGTGACGTTTGACATGATCGACGATTTACTCAATCTTGCTGTATGACGTGTTTGCAATGGCTCTGTACATTTTTGTTCTTTTGGTCAAGATTTATCTTGTTGTCAAACACCAGAATCACAATCCTCCTGAAAATATCAAACATAATGTTGTAACATAAGAAAAATTCGTAAGGCAGGGATATGTATTCTGCAAATGAACATGGTATGTATATTTTGTTTTTTGAATTTTTGTTTTTAAACTGTCTTTCCAATTGTAATAGGTGAACAATGATGTATTTTAGGCGTGGGGGTGGGGTTTTGTTGCTTAGAGCAAAGCATTAAACACAATTATTTCGCATTGTCGATTTTATTCACAAAATGTCACATTGCACAATTATGTAGTTGGTGGTTCACGATAAATGTTTCCTCAAATCAAAGGTCACAAAAATAACATTTCTTGTTTAAAATGGACAAAATTATCTCTGAAAAAACCTCATATTTGCCTGCGTTGGTACTTATATTGCCTTTTTTCTGCGTTTGCTCATTTAATGAGTCCTAAGTCTACTTAAGCACTAAACAGATGACAGATAGAATACAGGTAGCCGATATAGTGACATTACAAGCTGACAAAGCTAATACATTGTGAGTGTTCTGTTTGCCGTGTTTCAATTCGCTGACGACACTGTTTATTTTCAAAATTCAATATTCACTCGATATCCTTCACACACTAGCAACTGCTGTGAGAGATTATCAGTTGTATAGTTGACAATAGATTAGACATTGGTACATAATAAATAACCTCAGCTTGTGCAATTCATTTCAATTTACTTTAAAGCTGACAGTGCGGATGTAGTGTCTATAATAAATAGTAAAATGATAAATTTACATTATTCCTTATCGTGTTCCCTTTGTTCACTTACTTGACAGCCGATCACACTATGCATTCTAATTATGTGTCCGTTTATGATAGAGTATTTCCTTTTCACAAGGTACAGGGGAGGCGTATCACGTTGTAACATACGCAGAGGTTAATATAATAGATTTAAACGATACAACAGATGCGTGTTTTCTAAGAATCAATTTGATGGAACTGAGGCATGTGTTTTCCGGAATTGTGCATTTGTGGTGTTCGGCGTGAAAGTAACGGGTGTCTCCTGGTTGTTCAGTTCAAAACGCCAACATACATTTGTCAAATCTCCTTTTGGATTTATAAAATTGCGTGCTTGTGGTCCGCGGCAATTACAGTATTTAATTTATAAATATCAGCATTACTTGAGTTGAAATGAAAACAATAAGCAACACTCGAAGGCCGAATCTCGCATTCTGTAGACCCGCCCGTGATTGAGCACATGGAGTCTTTGACACTTCTAAGTCAGCATATAATTACCGAGCATAAATGCTGCAATTAGGAATCATTTTTGTAAATACTGTAATGCAATTTCTAGAAACTGTGAAATAAATTGTTTTTGGAGTATTAACAATTCTTCCCAGTTTGTATCTAAAATCAAAGATGTAAAGGCAAAAAATATCAAATGTTTTGATTTTTCTACACTGTACACAAATCTACCCATAAATGAAGTCAAAAGTTCACTTTCAGAATTAATTAGCAAAATGTTTAAACATAATGGTAAACCATACATAAATATTAATTCATATACAAAGAAAGCATATTGGTCACACTATAAATATTCAAAAAGTAACGTTAAATCTTACACTGTTGAAACTTTGATAGATGCTATAAAATTTCTCTTGGATAATACTTTTGTTCAATGCGGACCATTGGTTTTTCAACAAATAAAAGGCATTCCAATGGGTAGCAACTGCTCCCCTTTACTGGCAGATTTATATTTAACCTGGCTTGAATTTAAGTATATGAATAAATTGATGAAAAAGGACTTTCAAATGGCTACAAAATTATCAAACAACGCAAGATATATTGATGACATTGCTTGCGTAAATGTACAAAATTTCAGTGAAATTGCTAAAGAAATTTACCCAAAAGATATCCCTTTGGAGGGTAACAATTCAGATGGTTTCAGAGATGTGTTTTTGGACTTGGATATTCAGGTCACTAATGACAGGTTTTGTATTAAAGTCTATCACAAAATAGATGAGTTTAACTTTGAAGTGGTTAATTATCCTTTCCCGGACAGTAATATTTCGGAAACTATTGGATATAATACGTTTTTGTCACAGATTTTGAGATTTGGTCGTATTTGTTCTAAATTTCAGGACTTTGCATCTAGAACCAAATTTATTTACAATAAACTTGAGTCAAGAGGATTCAAAGATGTACTTTTGATCAAATATTTCTACAAATTTTGCTGTAAATATCCCGAGATGGTTAGAAAGTTTGGCTTCAATAATTTTAGAGATTTTAGACTTGCCTGTTTTGCTACTTAATTTTATCTTTTGGCATCATTCTGTTTTAATGTTCACCTTTCAGACATTTTAGGCTAGCTTGTTTTCTGTTAGGTCAAACCCCCACGGGCTATAGGTAGCAAGCAGCTACTGACGACAGTTACAAGCTCGCCTAATTGTGCTTGATATCTGTTTAAGAAATATTACATTTTCGTTGCATTCTCTTGACTTAAGTACAAATAATGACTTTCATTCTTTTCTGACTTGTCCTATAATTTAGCTGTTAATATCCTAAGATTATTAGAAAGTTTGGCTACAATAATTTACAGTTTTTAGACTTGTCGGTTTTGCTACTTAATTTTATCTTTTGGCATCATTCTGTTTTAATGTTCACCTTTCAGACATTTTAGGCTAGCTTGTTTTCTGTTAGGTCAAACCCCCACGGGCTATAGGTAGCAAGCAGCTACTGACGACAGTTACAAGCTCGCCTAATTGTGCTTGATATCTGTTTAAGAAATATTACATTTTCGTTGCATTCTCTTGACTTAAGTACAAATAATGACTTTCATTCTTTTCTGACTTTCCTATAATTTAGCTGTTAATATCCAAAGATTATTAGAAAGTTTGGCTACAATAATTTACAGTTTTTAGACTTGTCGGTTTTGCTACTTAACTTTATCTTTTGGCATCATTCTGTTTTAATGTTCACCTTTCAGACATTTTAGGCTAGCTTGTTTTCTGTTAGGTCAAACCCCCAGGGGCTATAGGTAGCAAGCAGCTACTGACGACAGTTACAAGCTTGCCTAATTGTACTCAAAATCCTGTTAAGAAAAATTGTTTTGATTACATGTTTTTTGACATAAATGCTAATGACTTTCATTCTTTTCTGACATGCCTAAATGCACATTTACTCAAAATTGACAGTATTTTCTTAAATGTCACAAACCTGACACATTAAGTTGATACATTGACTCAGAGTTGGCAGTTAAATAGAGCTTAATTGTTTGGGGGGTAGGTGTCATCACAGAGTTTGTTTTACATTTCTGGTGCAGGATGTCCATTGTTACAGTCCTTGTTGGGATTTCCCTTGGTTTGTACAGGTGGTCTAGTTGCAACTGTTTATTTTACTATCACTGGGACTGAATATAAGGCCCCAGCTTGTTTCCACTTCAGTTATACACTGGCGGGTGGTTTAACTGGGATAAACTGTCCAGCCAGAAAGGGTACATATTGGTTCAGGGGTAAGTCAAATTGTTCTTATCAGAACCTATACTATACAAATTTAGTAATTATGGTTTGTTTGACAGGGGTTCTTCTTTCATAACGAAGCTCTGCATTTATAAGCAAAACTTCACGTATTTAGCTAATTCATCATTTGCCACGTTCCTATTTATTCTTTATTATGTGGGTTGTCTTTGCTGAATATTTAGCTTAGACAAGGAGCCGCTACTCAGAGAGACATGTACGGGTAAAAGGCTCCGAAACATGTTGAGTAGTTACCCGCTGAAGACCCTTTAATTTATTTGGGCTGATACAGCCTATGTCAAAATTTTACAGAGGAACGTGTGCAATATAGACAATAGTAATTCCATATGTATACAGGTTAGACAGGGACAGGTTAGCTTATGGAGAGTAAAGAGTTCGAACTGCGGAATAGGATATTGACTACTAGGAAGTGGTTCTGGGCAAAAAGACACAAATACAAATGTGTTCCTCCGCAGGTGAAAAAAGGCTGCTGCATGGCAGGTTGAGTGACTGAGGACATTTTTCTCCATGCTGAAGCTAACTCGAGCCCAGCTTATCTGGGATCAAATTCAGTTGAGTGAATACAATCCATCTAGATTTAATCCAAAAAGTAGTCCGCCCAATTGAGATCAAATACAAGTTGGTAATCAGAATGGAGTGTCGTCATTTTCAATGGCCATAATTGGTATACCTAAAAATTCTACAACTTTTATTTACTGTCCATTATATGGACAGGTGTCACACACCAATACGTGCACATTGAAATTTGGTGTCTATCTGCAGTAATTTAGAAGATATGAAGCTTTTAAATAATTTTTAACATTATGACTATTCCAAACGATATGCATAATATCACTGGGAGGTCAGTCAACATGGCAAGTTTGGTGGTTTTCGGAATAATTCGTCCGAGAAAAACTTCGGACAAATTTGGCAGTGCAGAACGAGAGAAAGAAAGAAGAATTCATGGAAAAACAAAAGCCTTGGTTCGCACCCAAACATAATTTTTGCGTCACAGTTATCTTATGTGGCTACAAATGAGAACCAATTGGCAAGAGGGCAGTATATGAAGTTAAAATGGTGCATGTTTTAATTATACATTTAAATATTGACATTTTAAGATAAGTGGCTAACAAGTATGATACCAAATGCCATTGGTTTTACCTAAAATGCGTTGAATCCATGTACAAGCACATGCAACATAACTCTTGATAGAAATCACAGTAGACCTCTCTTATAGGTTCGAAAAGTATTTTTGATTTAAGTTTGTCGCACTCCTTAGGGGCACTATTTTCAAAAAAAAATATTGTTACCTTTGGTCAAAATTCCACATATACGAAGGCATGAAAATAGCATTCCTTTTTATCAAGGCCTAAGGTTTTCCAGATTTGCAGTTTAAAATTACCAGTTCATCATAATTAAACAGTACGAATTTTTAAACAACGATAGAGGAAGAACTTGAATTATTTTTTAAGTACTTCCTATATTCTATTTGTAATTATGTCATTTGCATAACCTTTAAGCACAAGATGGTTTTTAAAACATGTACGATAAAATGTTAACAAAACCGTCCATAATGTTAGTGTTTAATAAAAAGCACAAATGTGTAATGTAATAATGTTTTGTTTTTAGCCAAAAACAATTTGTAGATTTTTGAAAGGTGATATGGGGTACCACACGATAAGTAGAAGTATGTTGTTCTTATTATCTAAAAATAATGGTTGACGTATTTTTATGATATACGCCAAAAATGAGAAAAAATGTTGATTTAAACATATTCTATTACATATGAAACAGGGATTTCAGCATATATTAGTTCATCTTCATTTGACAGCACGCCAATACTTCTCAATACAAAACCGAACGCATATGGAAGTCAGCGCATGACATGGTCAAGCATACTTTTGCAAAGTCAATGATTTTTTTTAAGCCGACTTGCAAACTTTAAGTTAATAAGCTACAGAGGATGATAAGATAAATCAAATAGAGGGTCTCAGATTATTTTACTTTAGAAACAAACATGCATTCTTTACATTATGTGGATAGAGATCTGCTTAAAAAGGTTTGTACACTTAAAGTAATTAAAAAAAATGCAAAGAAGGCTTGTCTTATTAACCAGTATTTGGAAAACTCTAAAACACCTGGCTTGATTTAACATCTGGTATATTTAGTGTGAAATTATGAAATTAAGCAGCAAACATAGCACTATACCTTCGAGCAATTGGAACAAAAAATTAAGGTCATCATGGAGCTCCGAGCCCGGGAAACAATCTGCATGCTATGCATAGTGCAACATTTATCCGGTCCAGGGTCCGGAATCAGCGAATCTAGCTAGGCTTGCTGTCATTTTATATGTACAAAAATACAGCTTCATAACTTTGTCCCATAATTAGAATTCCGTGGACAAATACAAAAACTTAATTTCATCTGTGTCTTTTCTAGGCAACTGGGATTGTCGTTGTCGAAAAAAGAGGTACAATGAATTGTCAAAACAAATTAACGCCAAAATGCGTTTATTTCACAAGGGATGCTTGATTCAGTGCTGTATAGATTTCTTAAAAGGCCATGACATTCATACGCTATGTGTACAAGCCACACACAACAGTTAGTAACTGAATTGATAAATCAATACAAAAAATCTTTAATAATGACACTAAGAGTATGGGATGCTGGTACAGTAGAGTAGTACTGCATTTCTTGATTGCCATGAAATAAAGTATTGCATCATGTGGAAATCGAACTACTGAAAAAACGCTCTGTTGGCTAAAATAATTTGAAAATTTATGGTTTAAAACTTCCCACCTGGGTAAAAACTTATACCTGCAGGTTACAATTACAAGCCAGAGCACCTGCATAGACACACGAACGTTGTCCTGTATGTACATTTCATTTCGGGGGTAAGAGATTTTGCTCGGTAACAGCCTTGGTTATATGTTGATGACCAGATCTTTGAAACGATTCCCACATGTACGTTGTTGCCAGGTCATTCATCCATTTGTTCATGAAGCAACACCTCAGTTACAAGATGTGCTCGGTTACTGAAAGCCAATTGAACCTGTCTCTTACCTGAGAATTTGATGTATCAAAAGGAGTCTATAAAATAATTTCGCAGCACTTTATTGCAGCTCTTATAGTCTTTATAGGTGCACTTCGCTGGAAGTTCCATACACTGTATGACTGTGGTCATATGATGGTGAAATAAGGGCATTGTGACCTTGTAGAGCCAGCTTTTGCTCAACAAAACCCGTCACTTTCCATAGCACACATCTTCATTGTTTGACCTTTTTACACATATTGTCGATACGGTCATTCCAGTTTAGGGCAGCATCAAGCCATAACACTAAGCACTTATATGTATTTACATGCCAAAGGTCACGGTCGTCAACAGTTTTTTTTTTTTTTTTTTTTTTTTTTTTTTTTTTGCAGTCATCTACTTGGTCCGAATAATATTCATTCGGAGTTTGAGCATATGAGGTTTAATTAGTTCATAGAAAACCATTTAGATGCATTTTGTAGGTGAGCCTGAAAGTGTCTCTTTATTTCGTTCGTGAAACCGTGCCATCAGCATGTAACACGACTTCAGTGTGGGTTTTTTCATTGCACAAAACCATTTATGTACATAGCAAACAGGGTAGACTCCAACATGGAACCCTGTGGTAACCCACTCATCACTGGTGGCCGAGATTATTTGCTAACCCTTTCCCGCTGAAATTGTAAAACTGCGTCCGGGTGTAAACATGTCTTCTGCTACACTGTTTAGTACCCCACTCTTCTATGGCATCTGAGATTGTTTGTCAACCCTTTCCTGCTGAAATTCTCAAAAATCGTCCGTGTTAGACATATCGTCTGCTACAATAGCTTTGAGTCTTTCTTTGATTGATGTGACAATCGTAAGAACCGCAATCAGCGCATGAAATGTAAGATAGATGTATATGGGATATATTATAACTTGTGTTCCGTTATACCCAGCCCATAAAAACCCGATTGTATGAAACGAGAACAAAAAAAGGACATCAGGATAGAAAAGTTACAACACTTCTATTTTGTTTCCCTACCTCCCTACCCCACCCACCTTCTCTTCTCTGCTCACTTTCTCTTTCTCATAGAGAGATTAAATTTTAGCAGGTTTGTTTGTCGAATTACCACGATTTGTACATGTGCAAATGTTGCTGTAGGAAGTACCCTACCAATCGAGGCAGAACTATCTATTTTCCTAAACTATATTGCGGGAGCTCATTCACATTAATGTTGATTCAAGATATACCGATGTTCATATATATATATATATGATTATGCTTTTGTTGTAGAGTACCGTCGTTTAAGTTTTGGTACATGTATTTATGCTCTTGTAATTATGTTCTGTTGTGTGCGTATTTATCATTTGATAATCATCCACCTATATGTCGACTGTTCCCACGTTGTGTCTCTGATGGTGAGGGGCTCTTTGGTTTAGACCTCGTGCTGACCAGCGGGGACACTAAGCAAGTTTGAGGATGTCGAGTGTACTTTCGTACTGAATAAATGGTTATGTTGATCCAGATGTGCAGTACCACTGCCTTCTTTTTTGTATTTTTATGTTCCCATAATGTGGCTCTTCTCTTGTATGTGATCGTATCCTTGGATAATTATGATTTGTTTTTTTTTTTTTTGTTTTGTTTTTTCATTTCGATGCATGTCTCATTTCCCTCGTTTCACAGGGTTTTTAATAGATTGCATAATATATATATATATATATATATATATATATATATATACATACGAAGAGGCATATTAATTTCACTCGAATGTGAAAAAGCGGTGTTAGTGGAAAGTTAGGTTCACGTGATAGCTACAATATATAACAGGTAACCCGTTGGGTTTTAGCAGCTACCGGGTCATTTTGCCTGTTATTTCACCACACTGTCGATGAATACGTGTTATTTTTACTTGTGCCGTTCATGCTCCACGGACGATTCAGTATTTGCGGGCCACGATGGCATATTCGTATCACAACTACGCCCATAGCTTACACGTCAAGTCTGCATATTATGTCTTTTTTTTTTTTGTTTAGTCGTAGTGATCACTCATATAATTGATAACGGATTTTTTTTGTAGTGGTAAGAGAGATAGCTTTTCGGTCAACTCTTCGCACAAAATGTCGAAATTTACGATAAAGTT